>QXEO01001791.1:1002382-1046049 GCA_007115705.1 Dactylis glomerata
CCCTTCAGTGGTATCAGAGCTAGATCTATGCGTAGATGTGTTTCACGAGTAGAACGCAACATGCTTGTTGCGGGCGTTGATGTTTTCTGTTGCAAACCTCTTTGTTTTGTATTTCTTATGGCGCGGCATAGTGAGATCGAAGCGGTCCAGGCCAACTTTACGCGACCTCGTTCGCGAGACCGGCTCCGCACTTGACGTGTGGCTTGTTCCACACATGCGGCTGGTGGATGCCAGTTTCTCTCACTATAGTAGTCATGAGATTTACAACGGATGTTAGCAACCATAATATCACCGTTGTGGCTTTTCGTAGGTAAGAATCGTTCTTAGCTTGTACTCCCATAAGCCACGTAAAACATGCAACAACAAAGTAGAGGCGTCTAACTTGTTTTTGCAGGGAGTGTTTTGTGATATGGTATGGCCCAAGATGTGATGTGTATATGTGATGTATGCAATGATCATGTTTTGTAATCTTTCACGACTTGCATGTCGATGAGTTCACAACCGGCAGGAGCCATATGGTTGTCTTTATAATTGTGTATGACCTGCGTGTCAACTTCTTATACGCCATGTAATAGCTTTACTTTATCGCTAAGTAGTTAGCAATAGTTGTAGTTGCTATTCGTGGTGGAGGCAATCATGGTGGAGTGATGGAGATCATGCCGGCGCGCACAAGATGGAGATCATGGCGCGGAGATTGGCTATACCATGTCACATAAAATTATATGCATGTGATGTTTATCCTTTTATGTATCTTATTATGCTTAGATCGCGACGGTAGCATTATAAGATGATTCCTCACTTAAAGATCAAGATAAAATTGTGTTCTCCCCTATGCGCCGTTGCGAAAGTTCGTCGTTTTCAAGCACCTCGTGATGATCGGGTGCTATAAACTCTACGTTCACATACAACGGGTGCAAGCCAGTTTTGCACACGCGGAAATACTTGGGTTTGACTTGACGAGCCTAGCATGTACAGACATGGCCTCGGAACACACGAACCGAAAGGTTAAACATGAGTCATATGAATGATATGATCGACACTTAGTTGTCCACCATTGAAACCACATCTCTTCTCGTGAAGATCGGATTAGGTGTGGTGAATTTGGATCGTGTTCACTAAACAACTTGAGGGATGTTGAATTTAGTGGGAGTTCATCTAGTAATTTGATTAAGTTGAACTAGTTATCATGAACATAGTCTAAATTGTACTTGCAATGTTGTAGATCAAATGGCTAAGTCCAACTTCAACTTCAACGTGTTTGCTGAGAAAGAAAAGCTTAAGAACAATGGGTCTAACTTCACCAACTGGTTCCGCAATCTGAGAATCATTCTCGCTGGGCGGACAAAAAGCCTATGTACTTGAGGAAGCGTAGGTGACACCCCTGCTGCAACAGCGAAAACTGAAGAACTTGCTGACTTCAATGCTGCAGAGATGATTGTGATGCGATTATGAGTACCATGCTGTTTTCTATGGAACCGGACTTCAAAATCGTTTTGAGAAGTACCGTGGGCCTTATGAGATCTTGAGGAACTGAAAACCATGTTTCAGACTCAGCCCGTTCTGAGAGATGAGATCTCTGAGAAGTTCTTTAACTGCAAGATGGAGGAAAGGGAGTTTCCGTTAGTGAGCACGCCATTAAGATGTCGGGTTACACTCAACGCCTTGAGCAACTGGACTGCAAGATTCCAGAGAGCTCAAGATTGACAGAGTTCTGCAATCACTCCCTCCTAGCTACAAAGGTTTGTAGTTACTCACAATCAAATTGGTTCCACGATCACTGAGCTCATTCGCAAAGCTTGAAAGCTGCGGAGGTGGATATCAAGAAAGACAATCATGTGTTGATGGTCAACAAGACCACTAGCTTTAGAAAGCAAGGGTGCAAAGGGATCCTTCAAGAAAGGCAGCGGCAAGCGCGTTGCCCCTGCTGAGAAGAAGCTCAAGTCTGGACCTAAGCCGGACACTGAGTGCTCTCTATTGCAAGGACAAGGGTCACTGGAAGCGCAACTGTCCGAAGTACTTAGCGGACAAGAAGGCTGGCACCATTAAGGTATATTTGATATACATGTTATTGATGTTTACCTTACTAGCGCTCGTTGTAGTGCCTGGGTATATGATAACTGGTTCAGTTGCTAATATTTGTAACTCGAAACAGGAGCTACGGAATAGACGGCGGCTAGCAAGGGATGAGGTGACGATGCGCGTTGGCAATGGATCAAAAGTTGATGTGATGGCCGTCGGCACGCTCTCCTTAGTTTTACCTTCGGGATTAGTTTTAAACCTTATAAGTGTTATTATGTGCCTACGTTGGGCATGAACATTATATCTGGATCGTGTTTATTGCAAGACTGTTTTCATTTAAATCTGAGAATAATGGTTGTTCTATTTCTATATAACATCTTTTATGGTCATGCACCTGTTGTGAATGGGTTTATTTCTTCTAATCTCGAAAGTAATGAACACACATCCATAACATTGAGGCTAAAAGATGCAAAGTAGAGAGTGATAATCCAACTTATTTGGTGGCACTCTGCCGTCTAGGTATATGGTGTAAAACGCATGAAGAAACTCCATTCTGATGGACTTTTGGAGTCTCTTGATTTTGAATCATTTGACATGTGCGAGCCGTGCCTCATGGGCAAGATGATCAAAACCCACCCCGTTTCTCCGGAATAATGGAGCGAGCAACGGACTTATTGGAAATCATACATACCGATGTGTGCAGACCAATGAGTATTTTGACGCGCGATGGATATCACTATTTCTCACTTTTACTGATGACTTAAGTAGATTGGGTATATCTATTTAATGAAACATAAATCTGAAACATTTGAAAAGTTCAAAGAATTACGAATGAAGTGAAAACCACGTAACAGGAAAAATTAAATTTCTGCGATCCGATCGTGGAGGTGAGTATTTGAGTTATGATTTTCTCACGCATCTTAAAGCAAGCGGAATCATTTCGCAAACTCACGCCACCCGGAACACCACAGCGCAATGGTGTGTCTGAACGCCAGAATCGAACTCTATTAGATATGGTGCGATCAATGAGGTCTCTTACAGATCTGCCATTATCATTTTGGGGTTATGCATTAGAAACCGCTGCATTCACTTTAAATAGGGCACCATCTAAATCCGTTGAGACGACACCGTATGAACTATGGTTTGGTGCTAAACCTAAGCTGTCGTTTCTTAAAGTTGTGGGGATGCGAAGCTTACATCAAGAAGTTGATGCCGGACAAGCTCGAACCCAAAGCGGAGAAATACGTCTTCATAGGATACCCTAAGGAAATGATTGGGTATACCTTCTACCACAGATCCGAAGGCAAAGTGTTTGTTGCTAAGAACGGATCCTTTCTTGAGAAGGAGTTTCTCTCTGAAAGAAGTGAGTGGGAGGAAGGTAGAGCTAGACGAAGTTATTGAACCTTCTCTCGAGTTGGAGAGTAGCGCAGCACCTGAAGTTGTTCCGGTGCCGTCTGCACCAACAAGAGAGGAAGCTAATGATGAGGATCATGAAACTTCGAACGATGCTACTACTAAACTTTGTAGGTCGACAAGGTCGCGTGCCACTCCTGAATGGTACGGCAACCCTGTCTTAACCGTCTTGTTGTTAGACAACAGTGAACCTGCGAACTATGAGGAAGCAATGATGAGCCCAGACTCTGAGAAATGGCTAGAGGCCATGAAATCCGAATTGGGATCCATGAGCGAAAAGCAAGTATGGACTTTGGTGGACCCTCCTAGCGACCGTAAGGCCGTTGAGTGCAAATGGATTTTCAAGAAGAAAATGGATGCGGATGGTAATGTTACTGTCTATAAAGCTCAGCTTGTCACAAAAGGTTTTTGGCAAGTTCAAGGTGTTTGCTACGATGAGACTTTCTCTCCCGTAGCAATGTTTAAGTCCATTCGGATTTTATTAGCAATTGTTGTGTTTCATGATTATGAAATATGGCAGATGGATGTCAAGACTGTGTTCCTCAATGGCAACATTGATGAAGAGTTGTATATGATGCAGCCCGAAGGTTTTGTCGATCCTAAGGATGCTAATAAGGTGTGCAAACTTCAGCGCTCCATTTATGGACTGAAGCAAGCATCTCGGAGTTGGAACCTTCGTTTTGATCAAGTGATCAAGAGTTTGGATTTGTTCCAAATTGCTACTAAGCTTGTATCTACAAGAAAGTGAGTGGGAGCTCGGTGACATTTTTAGTACTATATGTGGATGACATATTGATTATTGGAAATGACATTGGCATGCTTAACGATGTGAAGAGTTATTTGAATAAATGTTTTTCAATGAAAGACCTAGGAGAAGCTGCTCATATATTAGGCATCAAAATCTATAGAGATAGAGAAAGACGCCTAATAGGTTTAAGCCAAAGTACATATCTAGACAAAGTTCTGAAGAGGTTCAGAATGGATAAAGCAAAGAAAGGTTCATTGCCCATGTTGTCAGGTAAGATATTGAGCAAGGCTTAGTGTCCAGCTACGGTAAAAGATAGAGATACTATGAGCTAAGTGCCATATGCCTCGGCCATAGGTTCTATCATGTATGCCATGCTGTGTACTAGACCGGATGTGTCCACTGCTCTTAGTTTGACAAGCAGATACCAAAGTGATCCAGGAGTGGAACACTGGACAGCCGTAAAGAACATCCTAAAGTATTTAAATAGGACTAAAGAAATGTTCTTGGTCTATGGAGGTGATGAGGAGCTCATCGTAAAAGGTTACGTCCACGCTAGTTTTGACACCGACCCAGATGATTCTAAATCTCAGACAGGATACATTTATATTTTGAATGGTGGAGCTGTGAGCTGGAGAAGCTGCAAGCAAAGCGTGATCGCGGGATCTACAACCGAAGCGGAATACATGGCTGCTTCAGAAGCATCAAGTGAAGGAGTTTGGATCAGGAACTTCATCACTGAGCTTGGTGTGGTTCCAAATGCCTTGGACCCACTGGAGATATTGTGCAACAACACTGGCGCCATAGCACTGGCTAAGGAACCAAGATATCATCCAAAGACCAAGCACATCAATCGCCGTTTCCATATAATTCGAGATTATATATCAGATGGAGATCTGAAGATTAGCAAAGTACATACGGATCTGAATGTCGCAGATCCGTTGACTAAACCTCTTCCACGAGCAAAACATGATCAGCACCTTAATGCCATGGGTGTAAGATTGTTGCCAGATGTAAACTAGATTATTGACTCCAGTGCAAGTGGGAGACTGTTGGAATTATGCCCTAGAGGCAATAATAAAGATGTTATTATTATAATTCTTGTTCATGACAATGTTTATATTCCATGCTAAAATTGTATTAAGCGGAAACTTTAATACTTGTGTGGTTTATGAACAACACCGTGTCCCTAGTACGCCTCTATGGACTAGCTCATTGATTAATGATGGTTAAGGTTTCCTAACCATAGACATGAGTTGTAAATTAATAATGAGATCATGTCATTAAGAGAATGATGTGATGGACAGACCCAAATAAAGCAGAGCAATTAGATCGTATCATCATGTTCATCTTTGCGAAGCTTTTTCCTATGTCAAGTATTGTATTCCTTAGACCATGAGATAATACAACTCCCTGGTATCGGAAGAAAGCTTTGAGGTCATCAAACGTCGTCCTATGATAGGGTGATCATAAAGGTGTCTCTCAGGTGATCGGAAAGTACTTGTTGGGTTGTATGTATCGAGATGGAATTTGTCCCTCCCGAGTCGGAGAGATATACTTCGGGCCCACTCGGTAATTGATATCAACACCGCTTGCAAGCACGTGGTTAAGGAGTTAATCACAAAGTGATATCGGATTACGGAACGAGTAAAGTACTTGCTGTGAACGAGATTGAACTAGGTATGGCGATATCGACGATCGAATCTCGGGCAAGTAAAATATCGCGTGACGAAGGGAATACATATATGGGATTAATTGAATCCTGGCATCGTGGTTCATCCGATATGATCATCGATGAATATGTGGGAGTCAATATGGGTTTCCAGATCCCGCTGTTGATTATTGATAGAAGATCATGTCTGCATATTCTCGAACCCGTAGGGTCACACACTTAACGTGCATCGACGCTAGGATAGAATGGATAATTGGTTTATGAGTTTTTGGCCGGAGTCTCGGATGAGATCCAGAACATCACGAGAGGTTCCGGAATGGTCCGGAGAATAAGATTCATATAAAGGAAAGCAGTTTTTGGATTCCGGAATCGTTTCGGAGTTTATCGGTATTGTACCGGAAGGTTCTAGAAGGTTCCGGAGTGGGACCAACGTGGGCCCACTTGTCGGAGGCCTATGTGGGCCTAAGGGGAAGTGTCCTGGCCACTTTGGGCCAGGCGCACAAGGCCCCTAAGGCCCAGCCGGCCAGCCCTTAGGGGAAACCCTAAGGGAACCTTCCAGAATAGGGGGGGGGAAGACTTGCCCCCCACTCTTCCCCCTAGGCCACCGCCCTAGGGCTTGGAGGAGGGGTCAAGGGGCCGGCTAGATCCCTATATAAGGAGGGTAGGGGTGCAGCCTCCCCCACCTACTCCAACCCTAGCCGCTGGCCAACTACTGCCCCTCCACCTCTCTCTCTCGCGACTGTGCGTAGGCGAAGCCCTGCCGCAGAAACTCTCCACCATAAGCACCAAACCGTCATGCTACAGATCCAATCTATCTCTCCACCATACTTGCTGGACCAAGGAAGGAGGAGACGTCGCTGCACCGTACGTGTGCATCTCTCGGAGGCACCGCCACTTGCGGTGTTGGATCGGATCGGATCGGATCGCGAGGAGGAGACAGCTAGTACGACTACATCATCCACGTTCTGTTGAACGTTTCCGCTGTGTGATTTCTTCAAGGGTATGAAGATCTCATCTACCTCTCTCGTTGATTACATCTCCTAGATTAGATCTTGGCTTTCTTGTTCGCATCCATAGGAATTTTTTTGATTTACTATGCTGCGAAACCCTTCATGATGATGATAAAGACTCACCACCGCCGAAGGAGTAATTCGTCATTGGTATTGGCATCCTCTTGGCTTGTTCCAAGCTTGGAGGAGTGCCGCGGTATCACATCATTATCTTTTACTCATTTACTTTTCTAGTAGAGTCATATCATGAATATAGAAGTTATCTTATAGAATAGTTTGCAGTGTGGAAGTATCCTCCTTAGTTGGTTATCTATGTATCCCTTGGTGTGAGTTGTAGTAATGAAATATTAATGAGAAGTTTTATCGTTTACTTTCTACACACTTTATTTTAGTTTGCAATGTTTCTTATATGACTAGTCTTGTTGATTAGTATTGGTATCACTTTGGGAGCATAAGTAAATTTAGTTGGTTTTGGCAAACTTAGCTTGGTCAGTAGCAACATTACCTAGAGTTTTGAGTAGAAAAGAAGAAAGAGGTGCTTGCAGTTGCATCACTTCAGTTTTCCTTCATGTTTGGCTAATAAGTAATATTATTCTCAAAGTTAAAATTGTTGTACCTTCAAGGAAGTTTGCATGATTGTTCCTATTATATGTATGTTTGTTTGTTTCATGCAACTCTCATGCTTGCTACCCAGCTTTGCTAGCCAAAAACCTATACTGAGAGGGAATACTTCTCATGCATACAACTCCCAAAAGCCAAGTTACTTCCAAAGAGTCCACCATAAATTCCTATGCATGGTATTTCAAGCCATTCCAAGTAAATTTTTGTGTGCTACCTTTCAAAAAAACCTTCAAATACTTCTCATTTTGTGCCACTATTTTTAGCTCATGAGGACGTAGTGGATGGGTTTGTTATCTTCCATACTAAATTAAGTACCCCTCGACTAGGCAGCTTCATCTGCTCGTCATTAATTTTGCAAGGGAGCTGGTCAGACCATTGTAATCTCAAAAATAAAGAAAAGAAAAAGGCACTACTCCATGGTTTGTGAAAGTTGGTGGGCACCCGATGGAATCGGTTAGCCATGGTTTGAGAAAGGAAAAGGTGGGGAGGAGTGCCAAGCTATAAAAGAGCACCAATGTGCCAATTAATCAACATATCGGAACCGCTCTCACTTGTTTAGTATGGAAGATATCAAGAACTCCGTTGCTAGTCGTTGACAAAAGCAACCACCTCTCAAAATAATTTTTACCTCTGTTTTACAAATGAAAAGCTCTAGCACATGTTTAATCCCTACTTCCCTCTGTGAAGGGCCTGTCTTTTACTTTTATGTTGAGTCAACCTATTCCCTTCTATCTCAAGCAAGCATTTAAGTTGTTATGTTTCACTCATCCATATGTTGATCCGTTCAATCATATTTACTAACTTCTTTTGTTTAGTACAATGCTTTTATCTAAAGGAATATATCTTTGAAAGCTTTCCATGATTACAAAGAGTTTGTCTTGTTGAGCATATGGTTTTTGCTATATTAGCTCTATTTTAAAAGGCTCCGTTCAAAAATAAGTATAGTTTGTTCATTGTTCTCTGACCAAGAACTAAGGTTTGCCATCACCAATTATAGTTTACCTTGTGCATTCTTATTTGTGATTCCCTTTTACTTATTGCAAGTCTATATTATATAGAGGGAAGTTGCTGTCTATTCTAATTTGTGCCATGGTGAATGTGATGCTTCTTGTCCGTATTTTGTTTATCAACACTTCACTCCATAAACCTGTGGTCATGTTTACCGAGTTAGTTTTCGCTTGGGGACAAGCTAGGTCTAAGCTTGGGGGGTTGATACGTCCATTTTGCATCACTATTTTGTATCATAATTTACTGTTATTCATTGATATATTTCACATTTAGAGATGATACTTATGTTGTTTCCTCTATTTTTACATGTTTGATGATCCTTGGAGGATTTGCTGCCGGAGTCAGGATTCTGCTGGAAAAAGGACCATCAAGACACCATATTTCGGAAGATCAGGAAATTCCAGAAAAATACCAGGAAATTATATTTTACCAGAAGACTGAAGTAGCCAGAAGGAGGAGGCAAGAGGGGCCACAGGGCAGCCTCACCACCAGGGGGCGCGGCCCATCCCCTAGCCCACTTCTGCCATCGCCCCTTCATGTATTTCATCGTCCCCAAAAACCTAAGTCAAGGGGGGCTGAGAGTTAGACACCGCCGCCTCTGCGGGGCGGAAAACACCAGAGAGAGAAAAGCTCTCCGGTAGGCAGAAATCTGCCGGGGAAATTCCTTCCCGGAGAAGGGAGATCATCGCCATCGTCATCATCATCGCACCGGACTTCATTAGGATCATCATCACCATCATCCTCATCACCAGCACCTTCATCTTCACCATCACCACGCCATCCCGCTGTAACATCTTGGGTTGAATCTTGACAAATTCTTTGGGGAAACTTTCCCGGTGTTGATTACTCTTGTGGTTGATGCTATTGAGTGGAACCGTTGAATTAAGGTTTATGTTCAGATTGTTATTTACCATTATTTCACCTCTGATCATGGTCCATATGATGTCTTGTGAGTAGTTCGATTAGTTCTTGAGGACATGGGAGAAGTCAAGATGTTAGTAGTGGAATTATGTTAAGTAATATTTAATGGTTTGATATTTATTTGTTGAGGTGCTATTTCACTAGTGGTGTCATGTGAACGTCGACTACATGATACTTCACCATTTATGGGCCTAGTGAGATGCATTGTGTATTTGGCTACCAATTGTGGGGTTGCTGGAGTGACAGAAACCTAAACCTCCGTTGGGAAACCATTGCATTAGGGAGCGTAGGATCTTAGAGTTTAAGGCTATGGTTAGATTTATCTTAATTACTTTCTTGTATTTGCGGATGCTTGCAAGGGGTATAATCACAAGTGTGTATTTATCCTAGTAAGGGTAGTGCGCTAGCATGGGTTCACCCCCATAACAGTTATCAAACCAATAAAGATTATTTAGCGGCATGAAGCAAAAGCACTTGACAGAAACTCTCGTGTGTCCTCAAGAACGTTTGGTCATCATAAGTTACGCAATCGGCTTGTCCTTTGCTATAGAAAGGATTGGGCCACTTGCAGCAATTATTATTACTCTCTTTTATTTACTCGCACTTTATTTATTTGCATTACCAAATACCCCTGAAAACCCGTTTGCTAGTATTTACAGTGAATCCTTGATCAAAACCACTTGTCAACACCTTCTGCTCCTCATTAGGTTTGACACTCTTATTTATAAAAAGTACTATGATACACCCCCTATACTTGTGGGTCATCAGTATACTACTCACACATCACTCCGGAGGCAGGCATGGTGATGAAGAAGGCCTCCGGTGGTGATTCCCCTCACCGGTAGGGTGCCGAAAAGAGCTTCTAGACCCTCCCGATCTCGCGTCGACGATGGTGGCGGCTTGCAGTATGTTTTCTGGAAAAGAGTTTGGGCCTTTAGGGTTTTCTCATCGAGGAGAATATTGGCGGAAGGGTGATGTCAGGGGTGGACCAGGGGCCCACACCATAGCCCGGCGCGTCCAAGGGGTGGCCCGCGCCATAGGATGGTGCAGCTGCTCTTTGCCCCCCTCCATCTCTGCTTTGGACTCCGTCTTGTGTCGGGAAAAATAGGAACTTCAGCTTTTGTTTCGTCCAATTCTGAGAATATTTCCTGTGTAACTTTTCTGAAACACAAAAACAGCAGAAAACAGGGAACTAGCACTGTGGCATCTCGTTAATAGGTTAGTTCCAAAAAATGCATAAAAATGCCACAAAGTGTAACAAAACACAAAGCAATTGGTGCATAAACAAGCATGGAGCATCAAAAATTATAAATATGTTTGAGACGTATCAAATATCACGAATGAGTAAACAGCGTTAGCCGGTAATAAGATGTAACATCCCAAGTTTGTTAAATAAATAAAGTACCTTGCCATCATCATTGCATGCATTTGTTTTGCACTTAAGAAAATTTTGCATTTGAAATTATATTAAAAACCCTAATATGTGCAAATGTCCCTATTTGAGTTTGCTTTCAAATGTTTTGTAAAGGTTTGCAAACAAAATTTATGGAGCTTCAATCAATGTTAGAGAATATTTTAAATTTACTTAGAAGTTTGATTCATCAAATAATTGTCAAATTTGCCAACTAGTTTGAAAAAAAAATCAGAAAAAGATTTTTACAAAAAAAGGGACCCTTCCTTGTTTGGGCCGGCAGCCCAACTCCTCTTCCCTCCCTTCCTCAGCTGGCGTAGCCCAACAGGGCCCAGCCCATCTCCACCCCGTCATCGTCCTCCTTCAGACGAGCAAGCAGCTCGGTGTCAACGCCGCTGCCGCCCGATGTCGTCCCCCTCTCCAAGATGAGCGCCACCGCCTCCTCCGGCTATAAGAAGCTCGCCGCCGCTGCCCCCAGGAGCACTAGCTCCATTCCTGCTCTCTCCCTCCCGTGAGCTCCTCTCAGGGACCGAGCTCGGCCGCCATGGCCGCCGCCTAGCCTCGCCGCTCCGCGCCTCCCCCTGCTTCCTCCGACAAGCCGGGAAGCTCCGCCACCCCTTGCTCTTCCTCCCCGACCAACGAATCGAGCCAGAACGCCCGGAATCGCCGCCGCCATCACCAATTCTCCTCGCAGACGTCTGAGCGCCGCCGCCCACCGACTCCCTTCGGCCAAGCTGCCCTCACTGGAGTCCCCTAGGTGAGCTCGCGGTCCCTCTGGGACTCTTCCCGTGCCTCGCTGCGCACTGGAGCGCCGCCCCCGTTTGGTCACCGGCGGCAGCCGTCGTTGACTGTGGCCGCTCGCAGGCTAAGGCCAGGCCCTGGGCAGGTCGGTTGACCGGCCAATGTGGCCAGCTGATGTGGACCCTGGGTCCACACGTCAGTGACCATGGGTCAATAAGACCCAGGTGAAAAATGTCTCCGCATCTTAATTTTAATTCCAGAATTTTAGAAAATGGTACAATCTTGCAAAATTCATAGTTTATTCCCTGTTTATCAGAAAAATATGTTTAATATATCAAAATGTTCAGGGAAACATGATCTACATTATTGTATCAAAATCATGCATGCTTAAACAACTTGGAACCTAGGTTAGTTTAGAAGAACTAAATGAACCCTTATGGGGGTTGCCGGAATGCCAACCCTAATGCATTCAAACCCCCATCGAACTTATTCAATATGTTTAGGGTTCAATTTCAATATCATGAACCTGTCATATCATCATGCTTGATTGCACATCAATGCATTGTGTTGATTGTGTTCTTCCTTTCCGGTATTTGGTTCTTTGCGATAGGAACCGAGCCCGAGTTCAAGCTGAACCACGCTGAAGATCCGTACTCATCCACTGAAGGACAAGGCAAGCATCATATCTGAACCTATGATTTCAAAGTATTTTAAGCTCTGCTATTTATCGCATACGATTCAAATGTCTTTTATCAGTAGTTAGAGTTATCCTATCTGATGCATGTTCCATCTTTGTCGCCTAGATTACCTGATCCACTGCTCCTAGCATGACTAGGTTTCGCTTGTGTGCATTGCTAGAGCCTTTATATCTGTTATGCTTAGCCATGCTTAGTTGGTAAACTCTGATCCATCCGGTTGATGAATCCGAGCTGTGAATGAACCTAGTATGACAGGATGTCGTGGTATGATCAGTGAGGTTTGTTGAAATATGCTTAAAGGCTTGGATGAGCCGCCACATTGGGATGTGGTTATTTGACTCATTCTTGCCGACCCTAGGACCCGAGTTCTCGCCTCTTGAACCAAGACTGAGCGTACAGCCACACGGAGGCCTAAGGAACCTCCTCGACTAACTAACTTGCCTAGTCTGTTCCATGAGTCACCTAGATCGGGATTTCCATTTGGCATACGCATTGAAAAGGTTTTGAAAAGAGATGGTGGAGGAGGTGCATCATATAGGAATGTGGCAGGGGTTGAGAAAGGCACGGCCTTCGTAATCTTGGTCCCTGTTCACATCCTTAAGGACCGACTTCAGGACTTGACCCGTTACGGCGGAACAATCCTTAGGGCGTGACTCATGGTTTGGATGAAAGTAAGGTAAAGGTCGTGGTCAACCACCCTCTCCCAGCTTTCCAAGGAGAAAGCTATAACATTGGTATTAAGAGTCGGTTGGCACGTGTGGGTAAAGTTGTGCACCCCTGCAGGGTTAAATCTTTTCGAAAAGCCGTGTCCACGATTACAGATGACTTGGGAATGGATTCTGTGATCATAGTCAACTTTAACTGAATGGTAAAACTTGGCAACTTAAAGTGTGAATAGGATTACTTCCTCAGGGTGATAGAGGGGGTGATCCTAGTTGATAGGTTCAGGTGAAGATGACTCGGTGGATATCTTATGATGTTTCAGTAGAGCTGGTATCGCTCTCTCCCCTATTTAAAATGATCTGAGTAGACGAGCTTCTATTCTTATCTGTCTTGCAAATAAAACTTGCTTTATGCAAAGAAACTCCAAAGAAAGCCTTTCTAACCAAGCATTTAGCTAATAGGTAGCTAATAGGTTAGTAAGTCTTGCTGAGTACCTTAAGTACTCACCCTTGCCTCGTTGTTGTTTTTCCACAGAGGAGGTTGCTCTAGCCGAAGGTGGTTTCTACATTGACATCGACGAGTAGTTGGGAGTTCCCGGCAGCAGCCTGAGACTTAAGGGTTGGACGTCGCTTTATGTTTAAGGCCTCTTAGGCCATTTGCTATCTTGTTATGTAGCATAACATAATTTGCTTTCCGTTGCTTGTTGTAATGTTGGGTCAGTGACCTCTGCGTGTAATAATTTGGATCTTTACTCTGCTAAGAGTTTGAACTACTAATGCTTTGAGTCGTAGAGTCACTGTTGTGTTACCAGTTGTGGTTATCCATCTCGTGCATAATGCGTGTATGTTTATAAAGTGCACGAGAGGGGTTTAAGGCTCTCGAGCTCTCTGTTATGCAGTCTTGGTTATGATTAGTTTCATGGTGCTTCGAGATGTGTAGAGCCGATGGTTTAATTCCGGCCTGCCTACCGATGGCGTTCTGGTCTGGGACTGGTAACCCCAGTATCACTCGTTGCTAGCGTGACTAATACACATAACATCTCTGTATAGCTTAGATCCTGGGTCCCGACATAAGATCAAACTAGGTATTGGCGAATACCAACGATCAAATCTTAGGCAATGCTAGTATCAGCAAAGCAAAGGGAAAGGCTTATTGACTCTTACAGTTTAACGACTAAAAGAACTTCGTAGAATGCACAGGGGTCTTCACGAATTTCCTAGGTCCGACTGAAGGTCACTTACTAGAGAGTGTTCTCGGTAATGTCTGTCGCATTCTCGAACTGTCAGGTAACACACTTAAGGTATCACGATGCTAGAGACGTTTTGGTATTATCTGGAAATACCATATGATGTCATATGAGAGAGGGGAATAGTTCCAACCAAGTCCGAAATAGTTTTGGTGGAGTCTAAAACAGTTTTGGTGAAATCCGGAATAGTTTCGATGGAGTCCAAAATGGTTCCGACAGAGTCCGAAAGTGTTCTAGAGTAGCAGGAAATTAATTATGAGTGAATTAATATTAATTATATGAATTAATATTGATTAAATAATTAATAAATCATTATTTCATCTAATGGGCCAATTTATCGAAAGAAGCCCATTAGGGAAAAAAAGGGGGTGCCTAGCCCTGGCCCTAGCCGGCCAGGGTTAGGGTTTCTGGGGGGCCATCCAAACCTACCCTGGCCACCGCCGCCCTTGCTCCTCCCCTTGGCCACTGCCTCCTGGTTGCCTTGGTGGAGGGGTAAGGTGCACCCCTCCCCACTATATAAAGCCCCCCCTAGAGGAGGAGATGCACAACACATCCAGGAGCCCTCCTCCACGGCGTCCTCCTACCACCTCCCTGGTGCGTCCACCTCCCCTGACCGCTGCCCTCTGCCTCTCTCACTCCCGCGTGGCCTCCCAAAGGGCGGCATAGGAGAAGGGAATCACCACCGCCACACACCGTCGTGTTGCGGAGTTTCCAGATCCCTGTCCAAAGCCGTCTACTTCTGCATCTCGGCTGGAAACAGGGTTCCAGGAGTCATCGTGGTCGCCGTACTTGTGCGAGTATGTGGAGGTGCCGCTCGTGCGGTGCCGGAGTCGTTGCTCCAAGATCATCACGACCTTGAGGTCGGCTATGTCATTTTTATCGTTAACGCTTGTGCGAGAGCATAATCCCCGTATTTTGGTCTTCGAGGGTACATGTCCGAAACTCCTACCGTTACAGCATTACTAATACATAGGTCATTTGGGCATATTCGGGGTTGCGTAGCACATAATTTTTTTGTTATCTGCACCAAACGCCAACTGTGGTATCAGAGCCGGATCTATGCGTAGTATGCTTGTACGGTTAGAACGCATCGTGTTGATGCGGGCGTTGATCATCTTATTGTTACCCTCCAACGTGTATTTGTTGATATTTATGACATAGTTGGATTGAAGCAGCCCGTAACCGACATTACACGGTTTACGCGAGACTAGTTCCAGCTTGACATACGGCATGCACCATATAAAAGTGGCCAGTCGGGTGCCAGTTTCACCAACTATAGTGGATATGACATCTACAACGGAGGGCTTGATACGTCTCAAACGTATCTATAATTTTTGATGCTCCATGCTTGTTTACACACCATTTGCTTTGTATTTTGTTACACTTCGTGGCATTTTTATGCATTTTCCAGAACTAACCTATTAACAACATGCCACAGTGCCAGTTCCCTGTTTTCTGCTGTTTTTGTGTTTCAAAAAAGTTACACAGGAAATATTCTCAAAATTGGACAAAACAAAAGCCAAACCTCCTATTTTTACCGAAGCTTCGAGAAGACCAAAGATGATACAGAGGGGGGCCACGAGCCAGGCTCCTCACCAGGGGGCGCGGTCCAGGCCCTGGCCGCGCCTCCCTATGAGGAGGCCGCCTGGTCCCACTTATGACGCTGCCCTTTCGCCTATAAAGTCCCCTCGACGGGAAAAACCTAAGTGACGGATCTCTTTTTTACGAAACATACTGCAAGCCGCCGCCATCGCTGTCGCGTGATCGGGAGGATCCAGGAGCTCTTCCCGGTACCCTGCCGGAGAGGGGAATCCCTGTCGGAGGCCTTCTACACCACCATGGTTGCCTCTGGAGTGATGTGTGAGTAGTCTACCTTGGACTATGGGTCCATAGCAGTAGCTAGATTGTTGTCTCCTCCACCATGTGCTTCATGTTTAGATCTTGTGAGCTGCCCTACATGATCAGGATCATCTTTATGTAATCATACATGTTGTGTTTGTTGGGATCTGATGAGTATTGGTGCTATGTTAAGTTGATGTTCTAAAATTTATCTTATGTTATCTCTATGATGTTTATGATCTTGCATGCTTTCCGTTGCTAGTAGCTATCTTGGCCGAGTAGATGCTAGTAACTCCAAGAGGGAGTATTTATGCTCAATAGTTGGGTTCATGCCTCTATTTAATCTGGGGGAGTGACCGAAACCTCTAAGGTTGTAGATGTGCTGTTGCCACTAGGGAGAAAACAACATTCTTGTGTCCAAGGATATTTGATTTTTTTTACATTACACACTTTGCTTAATGCGATTATCTGTTGTTCGCAACTTAATACTGAAGGGGTCCTCAGATGATTCCCCGAAAGTGGATTTTTAGTCATAGATGCAGTTGGATTACGTTCTATGTATTCTGTTGTAATGCCCAGAGTGAATCTCATAGGGATCCTCATGACATATGTACGTTATCTTTGCTCTATCAATTGCCCAACTGTAATTTGTTTACCCAGCATGTGTTATTTATCTTATGGAGAGACACCACTAGTGAACTGTGGACCCTGGTCCAATTTCCTTTACATTGTTATACCGTTTTACTTTTACTCGCACTGTTTACTTTCTTGCATACTATTATGCTATTACCACTCGATACGCTCATACCTTTGTTTACAGGAAACCGGTGAGATTGACAACCTTATCGTAAGTTGGGAGCGAAGTTCTTGGTTGTGTTGTGTGCAGGTTTCACATTGCTGCTGGTGCAAAGCAAAGCCCTAGACGAGGCGCCCTATAAATTGTCCGGAGCTGTCGCGAAGCTAGCAAGCATCACCTTCTAAAGTTTGGATTTCTCCTACTGGTTCGATAAAACTTGGTTTCATAACAGAGGGAAAACTTCCTGCTGTGCTCATCATACCTTCGTCTTGGGGTTCTCAACTGGTCGGTCATCTATATTAACACCGCACCGTCAACAAGTATTTTTCTGGCACCGTTGTCGGGGAGAAAGAAGATTTCTGCAAGGGGAGTCTCGCACGCACAATCCTTTACTTTGTTTTTGTTTTGCTTTATTTTATTTTTGCTTGCATCGTTTTAACAAAAAATTCAAAAAAAATTAGTTTCCTTAAAGTTGTTATTTTTACTCGTCTGCTTTTAGTTTTGCTAGAATGGGTACTCATAAGAACACCAAGTTGTGTGACTTTACTAGCACTAATAATAGTGACTTTATCTGCACTCCTATTGCGCCACCTGCTTCTGCTGCAAATTTTTATGAGATTAAACCTGCTTTATTGAACCTTGTTATGAAAGAGCAATTTTCTGGTGCTAGTACTAATGATGCTGCACCTCATCTCAACAATTTTGTTGAGCTATGTGACATGCAAAAATATTAGGACGTAGAAGGTGATATTATTAAGCTTAAGTTGTTTCCTTTCTCTTTAAGAGGAAAAGCCAAGGATTGATTCATGGGATAAGTGTAAGGATGCTTTTATTGGAAAATACTATCCTCCTGCTAAGATTATAGCTTTGCGTAGTGATATTATGAAGTTTAAACAGTTTGATAATGAACATGTTGCTCAGTCTTGGGAAAGAATGAAATCTATGATAAAGAATTGTCCCACTCATGGACTGACTACTTGGATGATTGTCCAAACCTTTTATGCAGGACTGAATTTTTCTTCAAGGAACCTATTGGATTCAGCTGCTAAAGGCACTTTTATATCCCTTACCTTGGCCACCACAACAAAGCTTCTTGATAACATGATGGTTAATTATTCTGAATGGCACACCAAGAGAGCTCCATGAGGTAAGAAGGTAAATTCTGTTGAGAAAACCTCTTCCTTGAGTGATAAGATTGATGCTATTATGCTTATGCTTTCTAATGATAGAGCTCATGTTGATCCTAATAATGTTCCTTTGGCCTCTTTGGTTGCTCAAGAAGAGCATGTTGATGTAAACTTCATTAGAAATAATAATTTCAACAACAATGCTTATAGGAACAATTTTGCTAGCAACAATTATAGGCCGTATCCTTCTACCAATGGTAATGGTTATGGTTACTATTATGGTAATTCCTCCAACAACACTAGGGGCGCTCCCTCTGAATTTGAGGTCATGCTCAAAGACTTCATGGTTACACAAACTGCTTTTAATAAAACTGTTGAGGAAAAATTGGGTAAAATTGATATTCTTGCTTCTAAAGTTGATAGCCTTGCTCTTGATGTTGAACTTCTAAAACTAAAAGTGTTGCCTAATGATGTGAAACAAAGCAATACTTTTGCTGCTACTAATGCCATCCGAGTTAAAATTGATGAAAATGTTAGGATGTTAGTAGAATTGCATGCTAGGTGGGAAAGAGAAGATGAGATAGCTAGAAACATGAAAGTTTGTACTATTACCACCTCTAATGATGTTGTTCCAAATGCTAGCAATCCTCTTACTTTGATTGGTGTAGAGAAAACTCCCACTCCTTGTACTAAAAAGCCCAAAACTGCCAAAACTTTTTCTCAAAAGAGTGCTGAAATTTTTTGGAGTGTGGGAGATGATAGCTCTATTTCTTTTAATGATTTTGATGTTTATGGCTGAAATATATATGAAGTTATTTTATTCTTACAAAAGCTTTTTTTGAGTCCTAATGCTAGTTCTTTGAATGTTGCTTTTACAAATCATATTACAAAGGGATTTCTATTTTCGTGCCCTCAGGTCGTTAGTTGTACTCAGTTTTCCCCAGCCGCTTAGTTTTTCCTCAGTTTTCCCCTCGCTCTAGTTTGAAACCCCTCGCAGACGCTCGGACGGGAGGGTTGCCGTTTAGTTGACCGTTCCGTGCTGACGTGTGGGGCCGCGTCGTGTGGGGCCGCGTCGCGTGGGGCTGGTAGAACGGGACCGCGTGGGACAGGACGAGACCGCGTTTGGTTGTACGTGACAGCTCGGTTTTGTCTCTCTCGGCCCAAATTGGCATTTTTCAGAGCGCCTTTTCCCCCTCTCTCTCTGTAACAGTTCTCTCTCTTTTCACCAAATTAGTTCCAAATCTAGAGAAGCTTCTATTTCTATCTTTCTTCAATGATTGTTGCCTTTTGGCCCTCGTTTTTTGCCCAATATGGTAACAAATCTAGAAGCTAGTATAGGATGAATTCACAGCAGCATAATAAATCCAGAAAACTAAATATAATACATAAACTGTATATAGCAGCCAATAACAATGTTCTTCATTCTGAATCATATATTTCGTCGTCGCTACAATTCATGAGATGAAAGAAATATTGACTAAACTCCCTCCGTCTGCAGTATGCAGCAAATACATCCTCCAAACGGTATGGCCTTTGTTCATTTTTCGGACCATATCCTATTCTATCCGCACGTCGTGGCCACTCATCCCAGGCCTTTCTATCATCATCATACTCTCTGATATAACCCAAATCCGCGTAGTAGATGTAGCCAGGTCGAACTGTCGGGGTGCACTCTGGTGTCGACGGAGATACACCGGCTAAAATTGACGAAGAGGGCACGACTGCCAATGTTACTGACGGCATGGAGAGAGTGACTCTCAGTGTCCACACGGTACACCAATGGTTGACCTTCCTCCAAATGCCGGTTGTCGTCAGTGCTGCCGCCCAACAACACAAGCAGAAGATCACCATCCGACTCCACAAGGTAGAACTTGGAATCATAATCATTTCCAAGTTCTGGAAATGAAAATAGTGTCTTCATGCTGATAGTGCTCGCGCGCTGCTCCAACTGGACATTGTTGGTGCACACTATTCTTCCGAACTCATTCACAGCTATTGCATACAATTCACCATTGAATGGGGTAATGCAACGCAGAGAATGGTCCTCGATCGTAAATCTTCCTTCTCCCCAATCATGTACATCTATATCCTTAGTTGGAGAGCTCTTATCGACCCAAGCAATTTCATTGGGGTAACCTGTGCAAATGAAAACCATAGTCGGGGACTTCATTACAGCGACTGACTGCACAATCATAGATGGCATCTGCGCCTCAAACATAGCGTTCAAAGTCTTTGTGAGTGGGTTCAGAAGCCGTATCTTGTGCGGCTGGTTCCTCTGGGCAAGCACGATGACGCCACGGTAAAAGCCGACGAAGTAGTATCTAAAAGGGAGTTGATGAAGATAACATTCAGCACTAAGATGTTTACGATTGAAAATAAAAATAGATTAACTCTATAGATATGGAGGAATTTGAACCTTGCATGAACTTCCGTTAGATCGATGGTGACGTAGCGGGATGTGCGGAGGTTGAGGAAGGAGAACTCAGCGGCGCGTGGAAGGGCGTGTTCTACCACGATCCATTCGTGCAGGTGCACGTCGGGCTCAGGTAGATCTGAGCGCCAATTTGTACAAACTTGCCTCAAAGCAGCGTAGGTGTCCACGAACTCCTTGTTCGCCAGTAAGCAGTCGCCGATCTTGTGAAGTGGTCCGTCACCCTTAAGAGAGGCCCAGTTCACGGAGGCGCCGCGCTTGGATGCGCCGCCCTCGGATGCGACGGGCTCGGCGGCGACGGGCTCGGATGCGACGGGCTCGGAGGCGATGGGCTCGGAGGCGACGGGCTCGGGGGCGACGGCCGCCGGCGCATTCTTCTTCTCCATCGCCGGCAGGTGAGCGCGCGTAGGGCGGCTGGGGTTTTTTGGAGAAGGTGATGGGACATGAGAGGCGTGGTTGCGTGCGTGAGTTATGATGAGACTGTGTGCAGAGGGAGGGAGAGGGGCTCTGTACTGGCAGTTGACGTTTTGGTCTCAGCACGCGCACCACGCGGCTAACCGCTGCTCACCGCGACACGCGTCCGTGGGACTGCACGTCAGCACCGTTACGTGTACTCAGTTCTACCCTCGAGTCTTACACTGGAAAAATATCTGTACTCAGTTTTCCCCTCGAGTACTAATACTGGCTAGTGCAATATACTCAGTTTTACCCTCAAGTGGCTGGTCAACAGAGAGTCAACAGATGGGATTAAGCCATCTAATTGAGTCATTTCATGCGCAAAAAAATTCAAAAAAATAAAATCATAGTGCCTCCAACTCATGCGCAAAATAAAATCATAACAATCATATATAAATCAAGTTTTCACACAAATGGCCACTTCTGAAATCACTAGTAGCTATGAAGGTTCATGGCTTTCCACTCAAACCCCTTCTCAAAACATCTATACCCAAAACATAGTTTGTCTGAATGAGGCCACAATTTTTACACTCATGTGTATTTGAATTGCTAATACTTTGAGGTAGGCCAACCTGGGTTTCATTGTACAAAACATGTGTTTTTCTTTTTCTAAATCTCTTATTTGAATTCCTTAGCCTGTTTATTATTTACTTGCCCTTGTATCCTTGATACTACTCAGTTTTACCCTCTCCCTTCTCACAGAAGCCCAAACTTGGCCTGATTGGTCGAGCTGTTGTCACACGGATCGTGCCCACCTACCGTCGATCCTATGATCTAACGGGCAGGATCGTGCCACCCTCTCTCTATCTGTCGATGGCAAACTACTACCCCTCTATGTATGCTAAATAACGAGTTGGCCACCGGATTCAACAAGTTTGGTAATCACGAATTTCCACTTCTTGTAGGCATTACTTTTCACGGTGAAATGATAAACTATCACGAATTTCCTTTAGGCATTACTTTTCAAGGTAAAATAATAAACTATCACGAATTTCCATTTCTTTTAGGCATTACTTTTCACGAATTTCCTTTAGGTATTACTTTTCACGGTGAAATGATAAACTATCACGAATTTCCTTTAGGCATTACTTTTCACGGTAAAATAATAAACTATCACGAATTTCCTTTAGGCATTACTTTTCACGGTAAAATAATAAACTATCACGAATTTCCATTTCTTTTAGGCATTACTTTTTTGTTGAGATATAAACACCCACAACGGTCATCTCCTCCTTAATTTATTATGTAACCCCACAACGGTCATCTCGCCCTTATAAACCCCCACCTCGGCCATCCCTCATGTCAATAGGTTCTGCCTCTATCTTCTTCGTTTCTGCCTCTCTCTTCTTCGTTCACATACACTTGATCCATTGCCATGGCTTCCACGTCTCGGATGCCGACCGGAAGGGGAAGGGGAAGGGGAAGGGGAAGGGGAAGGGGAAGGGGAAGGGGAAGGGGAAGGGGAAGGGGAAGGGGAAGGGGAAGGGGAAGGGGCGGCCTGGGTGGTGGATCATCATCATTGCCACCACCACCGTCAACACTACCATTGATCATAGAGGAGTTCTTAATCGTCATCTATGAAGACCCTTTGGCCAAGAAGGTACGTACACGTTCCCACATATATGATGCATGTGATTAATTATGTGCATGTTCCAAAAAGCCTTTAATTTCAAACGATCGGCGCTCGATCTCTTTGCAGGCACTCCCACAGAAGTTTGCGGACTATCTTGACGGCCAGGAGCCCGCAAAGGTGTATCTGCGAGCAGCTGACTGCGGTCCTCATCTCTGGACCGTGGAGGTCCTATTTGACGGACAAGGCCGGATGTACCTCGACAAGGGCTGGGAGAATTTCGCCATCGCGCACGGTGTGGATTTCGGCTACATCCTACACTTCAAATATGAAGGCGATGATGTGCTCACAGTGAAGGTGTTCGACGTAACATTGTGCAGGAAGTACTACTACACGGACGACGAAGATACTGACGATGAAAGCGACGACGACGTGAAGCCATGCATCCATCCCCTTTAGATAAGGGGATTATGACCAAGAATATATATGTAGCTTCATATGCATCGATTTAGAGATCTAGCTATTTTCTATATATTATGCATGTAAAAATAATAGGGAATCGCAATTTCCACCATGATTCGAGCACCACAGCCTCCAAACGATGCCGATGCCGATATCGGCATGGTCAGAACGGCTATGCATGCTCGCCGCCACTGCTAGGTCACCGTCGGGATGCACCCTCAATCCCGTCCCCTCATTCGATCACTGACACACCAGAGATACCGCCGAGGCCAATGACGAACGCACATGCTGATGCCAATGCCGAACATGCACGCCGCTGTGGGCACGGCCACGTCGCCCCGCTATGCTGGACGCCACAGACCGCCGCGAGTTCTTTCCCTTCGCCACCACACTCCCCTAGCACCTATCTATACACGCCAGAAAGGAGAGACACTAGTTTTCTCTACATTGCTCGCGTTCGTGTCCGACACCGTCAGTCAAAGTGTTGAGGTCGTCGTCGATGTCCTCGACCATTTCTTCTCTTCTTTGCATGGTTAAACGCGTCTAGTTCATATCTATCTAATGCGTCTGGTCTCGCCTCATGCAGTTCTTTGTGGACGTCGATCTCATCTCGGCACCCCGCAGGCCACCTCCTCTGTGCCATCGCTGTAGAGCTCCGTTTAAAAATCTAATCCTACCCGTGTATTGCACCTTGTATCAGCGTCATGGCCCCACTTGTCATTCGATATACCGAAGCTCCACTCGTCCGCGTTTTGGTCAGGGATACGGCGATGCTTACGGTCAAACAAAGATGGATGCTCTGACGTGTCTTTGCGGGCTCTACGTGGCCCCACTAGTCAGCAGTTAACGGTCAAAGGTGTTCAACCGTCGGGCAACCGGCCGTTCCAGCACCGGTGACGGTTTCAGCCAAGGGCTTGGACAAAACTGAGGAAAAACTAAGGAGCTGGGGAAAACTGAGTACAACTAAGGACCCGAGGGCACGAAAATAGAAATCCCTATTACAAATGCTCTCATGAAAATTAGGGAGGAAAAGTTGAAACAAAAAGCTTCTATTCCCAAGAAATTAGAAGATGGTTGGGAACCCATCATTGATATGCATTTTAGTGGTTTTGATTGCCATGATTTATGTGATCTAGGTGCTAGTATTTCTATTATGCCTAGAAAGATTTATGACATGCTTGGTTTACCGCCGCTTGAAAAGTGTTATTTTGGTATTCCTCCTGCTGATGTTGCTGAGAAGAAACATTTGGGAAGAATTAATGATGTTCTTATTATGGTTAACAATAACCTTGTTCTCGTTGATTTCCTTGTTATGGATGTTGAATGCAATGTTTCATGTCCTATTATTTTGGAAAGACCCTTTCTTGGAACTGTAGGTGCCATCATTGATATGAAGGAAGGCACCATTAAATATCATTTTCCACTCAAGAAAGGTATGGAACACTTCCCTTGGAAGAGAAAGAAATTACTTTTTGACTCTATTCTTAGAGCCAATTATGAACTTGATGCTTCATCGCTTGATATTACTTGATTTCCACCTTTCTGCGCCTAGCTCAAAGGCGTTAAAGAAAAGCACTCTTGGGAGATAACCTATTATTTTACTTTCAGTTCTTTTTCTTTTATTTGAGTCTTGGAAGTTATTACCTCTGTAATAACCGCTCCTTATCCTTTTTTATTTCGTTTTTGTGCCAAGAGAAATCTCTAATTTGAGTGAGGTAAGATTTGGGGAAGTTGCTGTCCTGAAACAGATTTCGGTGCTGCACCATAAAAATTCATGAAAATTCTCAGAATATCTTTTTGACCTGCGATTTCTTGTCCATATTCCCCAGGTTATATCCAAACTTTCATTAGTTTTACACTTTTCGATTTGAGCAACAGAAGGTCCTCAAAAAAATTTACCTTTGTCAGCTGTTCTGTTTTGACAAATTTCTGCCACTATTTGTGTTTGCCTCTCGATCGCTTTCTTTTTGAGTTCTTTTGATAACGGAACTTTTGGGGAAGTTGCTACAGTAGTATATGCTTTATATGTGGTGTTTTTGAGTTGAAACCTGAACCAAAAAGGGGTAGATTTATTACTATTATGCTTATGCTAACGTTGCTAATAGAATTGTGTTAAGTTTTGTATGAAGGAAGTTTTCAAGTGTAGGGATTGGAGAATGATGAGATGAGATGAAGAATGGATAAAAGCTCAAGCTTGGGGATTCCCATGTCACCCCAAGAAATATCCAAGAGGTACAAGCGTCAAAGCTTGAGGATGCCCCCGAGGCACCCCTTCTTCATCGCAAAAATCAGGTCACCTTTCAACACACTATATTTTTATTGCTTCATGCACTATGCATTTTTCTTGGAGCGTCTTTACTTTAGTTTTCAGTTTTATTTTGTTTTGTTTTCTATAATAAATGGTTGGACCCCAACAAATTTCTTTTGGAGGAGATGTACTTGTTTTTCATTTGCCAAGAACACTCCGTTTTTCACTCTTATCGTTCAACGGGTGTTCTCTTTTTCTAGAACTGTGTTTAGCTTTCGTTTTTCACCTTGATTTTTGTTCAGATCTTGTTTTATCTTTGCATCAAGGTGTATTTGGACCTCTGGTCTATGTTGGTATTCATCAAAAAAGTTGTTTCAAAAAGGTTCGAATGGTGTTGGAAAAGAGAAAAAGTTTCATGCAAAAAAAGTAGTACAAAAAGGAGCTTGTTTAGACTGCGGCTTAGACTTTTGCATGCCATGCTTGATGTCTTTTTGATACTATGCTTAGTAATTTTTGTTGTAGCATGACTTGTCTCAAATGACTGAGATTGCTTAATGAGCCTTTGAAAAAATAATGCATTGTTTTATTATGTGGAAGCATTTATTTGGTTTTCTCCTTCGATGCTTTATTTGGTTTTTGACTTGTGATGCCACTTTATGCTTCTCTTAATGATGTTTTGTCGCTATGCATGATTATGGCCGTTATTGCTCTCTTAGTTGGTCGCTCGCAGTCTTTTGCTAGCCCTCATTTTGTACTTAGTATGAGCTCTACTCGTGCATCCAACTCCTAAAAACCAAGTTATTCCAATGTGTCCACCATACATACCTATTAGCAATTTGCTATTCCAAAGTACATTTGACTTGTTTTTATCTATTCTTCGAATTAAACTTTTTCGGTGTTATGCGAAAATTAGTCAGTAAAGCTCTCAAGAACCTGATGGCACACTTTACTTTTTTTGCCTTTAAAATTTTGACATTGTGGCTCTTTTATGTTGATGTTATGCTTGCAAGTTGTAAGATGGAAATTAGCCAAACCATGCCGTCATGGGGTAAGCTTTCAACATTGCACTTCTCTTATTTAAGTTGATATCGTGATCTTTTGTTTATGGATACTCGCGGTGTGAAATAAATTGGAATCTTGTGGAGTTCATGGAGTTTGTATACATGTTAGAGAAATGCCTGGGCCGCTAATCTAAGCCATGCATCATTCATGGTGGAAATTTATAGCATGCCCATAGTGGACATTCGACGACGCATCTCAAAATAAAAAGCTATACAAATGGTAAATAAAAGAGATGCCGAGGTGTTCATTGTCTATTTATCCTATCATTTTGATGTGGGCTTGTTCCATGTCATTGGTCAAGGAGGTACCCCGTTGGCGGTTCTCGATGATACGTGTATACTTACAATGACAAGAACTTGCTTGGGACCTAATCAAAGTAGCATGAGATTTGGGTATTCATACTTCACAGGACCCGAGGTTTTCAACTTATGATTTGTCAAGCATATGCTCATAATTGTTCTCGCATTAACTTTAACCATTCAAGATGCTTATGATGGGGGCAATGAGAGCTCAAAGCTAGTAAGTACCATAATTTTTGAAGGTTTATAAAACTTGTAATCACTGCTTCCCTCTGCGAAGGGCCTTTCTTTTACTTTTATGTTGAGTCTCCACCTTCTACCTTTATGCACCGTCTAAGAGAGCATAGTTGTCATTCTTAGTATAATGTGCATTGTCCCAAAGTTATCAATGATTGATTCATGATTATGGTTTCACTTGTTCTTAAATTATTTGTATCTAGTCACCCTCTTAAACTTGAAGGTGTCCTATACATTTATGTTTTGCTGTTCCATGAGGGACAAGCTGAAAACCATTTGCTATGTTTTTCCATATGATTTGAACACACATTTGACTTTCATTGTTTCATTATTCATGATCTTTCGTTTGTGTTCCTTTTCATGTTATAACATGGTTGCTAAGTTCTTATTGTCAAGATTATGTCTTTTATGCCCATGTTTTAAGTTCTTTGATCCCAGCACTCAATGCTTACAAAGATGATCAAGATTGTGATGGTGCATGTCACCTCAAAAATTATTCTTTTGTTATCACTTACCTACTTGAGGACGGGGCTGTTTGGTTGGGCTTAAATTTGGCTTTTGGCTTTAGGCTTATAAGCCACAAAAGCACCTAAAGAGGTGCTTTTGACTTTGGCTTTTGGCATATACTATCATGCAACAATGTCTAGACCAAAGCCAAAAGCCAAAGCCAAAAGCACCTATTTAGGTGCTTTTGTGGCTTATAAGCCAAAATCCAAAAGCCACAAATAAGCTCAACCAAACAGCCCCTTAAGCTTGGGGATGCTTGATACGTCTCAAATGTATCTATAATTTTTGATGTTCCATGCTTGTTTACACACCATTTGCTTTGTATTTTGTTATACTTCGTGGCATTTTTATGCATTTTCCGGAACTAACCTATTAACAAGATGCCATAGTGCCAGTTCCCTGTTTTTTGCTGTTTTTGTGTTTCAGAAAAGTTACACAGGAAATATTTTCAGAATTGAACGAAACAAAAGCCAAACCTCCTATTTTTACCAAAGCTTCGAGAAGACCGAAGATGATACAGAGGGGGCCACGAGCCAGGCTCCTCACCAGGGGGCGCGGCCCAGGCCCTGGCCGCGCCGCCCTATGAGGGGGCCACCTGGTCCCACTTCTGACGCTGCCCTTTCGCCTATAAAGTCCCCTCGACGGGAAAAACCTAAGGGACGGATCTCTTTTTCACAAAACATACTGCAAGCCGCTGCTGTCGCCGTCGTGAGATCGGGAGGATCCAGGAGCTCTTCCTGGCACCCTGCCGGAGAGGGGAATCCCTGTCGGAGGCCTTCTACACCACCATGGTCGCCTCTGGAGTGATGTGTGAGTAGTCTACCTTGGACTATGGGTCCATAGTAGTAGCTAGATGGTTGTCTCCTCCACCATGTGCTTCATGTTTTGATCTTGTGAGCTGCCCTACATGATTAGGATCATCTTTATGTAATCATACATGTTGTGTTTGTTGGGATCCGATGAGTATTGGTGCTATGTTAAGTTGATGTTCTAAAATTTAGCTTATGTTATCTCTATGATGTTTATGATCTTGCATGCTTTCCATTGCTAGTAGCTATCTTGGCCGAGTAGATGCTAGTAACTCCAAGAGGGAGTATTTATGCTTGATAGTTGGGTTCATGCCTCTATTTAATCGGGGGGAGTGACAGAAACCTCTAAGGTTGTAGATGTGCTGTTGCCGCTAGGGAGAATACAACATTCTTGTGTCCAAGGACATTTGCTTTGTTTACATTACGCACTTTGCTTAATGCGATTATCTGTTGTTCACAACTTAATACTTAAGGGGTCCTCGGATGATTCCCCGTGAGTGGATTTTTAGTCATAGATGAAGTTGGATTACGGTCTATGTATTTTGTCGTAATGCCCAGAGTGAATCTCATAGTGATACTCATGACATATGTACGTTATCTTTACTCTATCAATTGCCCAACTGTAATTTGTTTACCCAACATGTGTTATTTATCTTATGGAGAGACACCACTAGTGAAATATGGACCCCGGTCCAATTTCCTTTACATTATTATACCGTTTTACTTTTACTCGCACTGTTTACTTTCTTGCATACTATTATCCTATTACCACTTGATATGCTCATACCTTTGTTTACAGCAAACCGGTGAGATTGACAACCTCGTCGTAAGTTGGGAGAAAAGTTTTTGGTTGTGTTGTGTGCAGGTTTCACGTTGCTGCAGGTGCAAATCAAAGCCCTGAACGAGGCGCCCTATAAATTGTCCGGAGCTGTCGCAAAGCTAGCAAGCATCACCTTATGAAGTTTGGCTTTCTCCTACTGGTTCGATAAAGCTTGGTTTCATAACTGAGGGAAAACTTGCTGTTGTGCTCATCATACCTTCCTCTTGGGGTTCCCAACTGGTCGGTCATCTATATTAACACCGCACCGTCAACAGGGCTCTTAACGGGGAAATCAAAGCAACAATATGATTATCGGCGTTGTGGTTTCATGTTCATAGGTAAGAAATGGTTCTTGCGCAAAAGCCCTAGAAGCCACGTAAAACTTGCAAACATAGTGGAAACGTCTAACTTTGTTTTGCAGTGGGGAGTTATTGCGTTCTTCTCGTTGTATCCTGTTTGCTATGCTAGCAAATTTGCCAGTTCTCCTCATCTCACTTTTTTCTCGTAATAGTTGTTTCTTGTGCTGATGCACGGCATATTGGTACCCCATTAAAACTTCCCTTATTGACTCCACATGTATTGTTGTGCCATGGTTGACTGCTGATTTGATCATCCGCCACTCTTCTGCTAAGACGTACACTTTCTCCCATTCTTTCTTGCAGCTGGTTCCTTGCTCAAAGCTTTGCGAGTTGATCACTATGCTATTCTCACCATCGTCTTCTTCTATCGCCTCGCTTATTATGACGTACACTTGATGTATACTACTAGTGTGATGTCTGGTGCTCCAACATGGTGCTGCTTGCTCGTCGTTGTGTAATTTTAATCATGGCCTCCACATGTCCTTGATACGTCTCAAACGTATCTATAATTTGTGATGCTCCATGCTTGTTTATTCACCATTTGCTTTGTGTTTTGTTACACTTCATGGAATTTTTATGCATTTTCCGGAACTAACCTATTAACGAGATGCCACAGTGCCAGTTCCCAGTTTTCTGATGTTTTTGTGTTTTAGAAAGTTACATAGAAAATATTCCCGGAATTGGACAAAACAAAAGCCAAAGTTCCTATTTTTCCCCGACACGACATGGAGTCCAAAGCAGAGTCAGAGGGAGGCCAGAGGGCGGCCACACCCCCCATGGCGTGGGCCACCCCTAGCCGCGCCGGGGCATGGTGTTTGCCCTTGGTCCACCTCCTGACATTGCCCTTCCACCTATATGTTCTTCTCGATGAGAAAACCCTAAGGATCCGATCAATTTTCCAGAAAACATACTACAAGCCACCGTCGTCATCGATGCGAGATTGGGAGGGTCCAGAAGCTCTTCCTGGCACCCTGCCGGAGAGGGGAATCACCACCAGAGGCCTTCTTCATCACCATGCCTGCCTTCGGAGTGATGTGTGAGTAGTCTACCTTAGACTACGGGTCCATAGCAGTAGCTAGATGGATGTCTTCTACTCCATGTGCTTCATGTTTAGATCTTGTGAGCTGCCTATCATGATCAAGATCATCATTATGTAATTCTAGATGTTGTGTTTGTTGGGATCCGATGAATATTGAGTACTATGTCAAGTTGATTTGTGATTTATCATCTCTATGTTGTTTATGATCATTCATGCTCTCCATTGCTAGTATATATCTTGGCCGAGTAGATGCTAGTGACTCCAAGAGGGAGTATTTATGCTCGATAGTGGGTTCATGCCTCTGGTAACTTGGGGGAGTGACAATAACCTCTAAAGTTGTAGATGTGCTATTGCTACTAGGGAGAAAACAAAAATCTTGTGTCCAAGGACATTTGTATTGTTTACTTTACCCACTTTGCTTAAGGCGATAATCTGTTGCTTGCAACTTAATACCCAACGGTTGTTCGGATGATATCCGACGGGTGGATTATTAGTCATAGATGCAGTTGGATTACGGTCTATGTTATTATGTTGTAATGCCCAAGTGAATCTCATAGTGATCCTCATGACATATACATGCATTGCTTGCATTCTTTATTCTGTTAATTGCCCAACTATAATTTGTTTACCCAGCATGTTATTTATATTTATGGAGAGACACCTCTAGTGAACTGTGGACCCCAGTCAATTCTTTTATAAGCTTTATTTACTTTCTTGTAAACAACTATCTTTTACCACATGATACATTTAATGCTTTGTTTACAACAAACCGATGAGATTGACAACCTCACTGCAAGTTGGGGCAAAGTACTTTGGTTGTGTTGTGTGCCGGTTCCACATTGTTGCTAGTGTAAAGCTATGCCCCAGATAAGGCGCCTTATATAAATTGCCTGGAGCTATCGCCAAGCCAGCTAGCATCAATCTTCGGAAGTTGGTTCTTTATCCTGCTGGTTCGATAAACCTTGGTTTCATACTAAGGGAAGACTTGCAGCTGTGCTCATCATACCTTCCTCTTGGGGTTCCCAACTGGGTGCCTACCACGCACTATCAAGCAATTTTTCTGGCACCGTTGCCGGGGAGAAAGAGGATTTCTGTAAGGGGAGTCTCTCACTTCCAATCTTTTACTTTGTTATTGTTTTGATTATTTTCTTTACTTTATTTTTTCTTGCATCTTTTTATCAGAAATACAAAAAATTAGTTCCTTTATAGTTGTTATTTTTGCTTGTCTGCTTTTAGTCTTGCTAGAATGGGTACTCCTGATAACACCAAGTTGTGTGATTTTACTTGCACCAACAACAATGATTTTATCTGCACTCCTATTGCGCCACCTACTCCCGAGACCAGTTTTTATGAGATTAAACATGCTTTGTGGAATCTTGTTATGAAAGAGCAATTTTCTGGTGTTAGTACTGATGATGCTGCAGCTCATCTCAACAATTTTGTTGTGCTATGTGAGATGAAAAAGTATAAGGATGTAGATGGTGATATTATTAAGCTTAAGTTGTTTCCTTTCTCTTTAAGAGGAAGAGCTAAGGATTGGTTGCTATATTTGCCTAGAAATAGTATTGATTCTTGGGTTAAGTGTAAGGATGCTTTTATTGGAAAATATTATCCTCCTACTAAGATTATATCTTTTAGAAGTGACATTATGAAGTTTAGACAGTTTGATAATGAACATGTTGCTCAAGCTTGGGAAATAATGAAATCTTTGATAAAGCATTGTCCCACTCATGTAGTGACTACTTGGATGATTATCTAAACCTTTTATGCAGGACTAAATTTTTCTTCAAGAAATCTCTTGGATTCAGTTGCTGGAGGTACATTTATGTCCATCACCTTGGGCTTTGCAACAAAGCTTCTTGATAATATGATGGTAAATTATTTTGAGTGGCACACCAAGAGAGCTCCACAAGGTAAGAAGGTAAATTCTGGTGAAGAAACCTCTTCCTTGAGTGATAAGATTGATACCATTATGGCTATGCTTGCTAATGATAGAGCTCATGTTGATCCTAATAATGTTCCTTTGGCCTCTTTGGTTGCTCAAGAAGAGCATGTTGATGTAAACTTCATTAGAAATAATAATTTCAACAATAGTGCTTATAGGAACAATTTTGCTAGCAACAATTATAGGCCGTATCCTTCTAATAGTGATAATGGCTATCTCGGCAGACCCAGAACACCTAGTGAAGAAAGGATTTTAGAAGTTGAAAGGGATACTACAAATTTTATGCAAATGCAATACGAGCAGAACAAGTTGTTCACCAAAACTATGGAGGAACAATCTGCCTTGTTGAAGACTATTAGTCATCAACTTGAGAATTTGAATAGGGATATTCCTGAGTTGCAAGCTAAGGTTTCTAATGCTGAAACTAGTATTTCATCTTTGTCTAATGCACAATCTTCTTTGATTAATAGAATGGCTGCTAAACCTGATCTTTTTGCTGTTACAAATGCCATTCAAGTTAGAATTGATGATAATATTAGTATGTTAGCAAAATTGCATGCTAGGTGGGAAAGAGAAGATGAGATGGCTAGAAATATGAAGGTTTGTACTATTACCACCACTAGTGATGTTGTTTCAAATGCTAGCACAACTCCTACTTTGATTGGCGTAGAAAAAACTCCTACTCCTTGTGCGAAAAAGCCTAAAACTGCAAAAACTTTTTCTAATAAAAGTGCTAAAAAAATTCGGAGTATGGGAGACAATAGCTCTACTACCTATAATGATTTCGATGTTGATGGTTGTAATATCTCTGAAGTAATTTTGTTCTTACAAAAGCTTGCTTTAAGTCCTAATGCTAGTTCTATGAATGTGGCTTTTACAAAGCATATTATGAATGCTCTCATGCAAATTAGAGAGGAAAAGTTGAAACAAAAGGTTTCCATTCCAAAAAAGTTAGAAGATGGTTGGGAGCCCATCATTGAGATGAATGTGAATGATTTTGATTGCCATGCTTTATGTGATCCTGGTGCAAGTATTTCTAATATGCCTAGAAAGATTTATGATATGCTTGGTTTACCACCGCTTGAAAATTGTTATTTTGATGTTCCTCTTGCTAATGTTGCTAAGAAAAAACCTTTGGGAAGGATTAATGATGTTCTTATTATGGTTAACAATAACCTTGTTCCCGTTGATTTCCTTGTTTTGGATGTTGAATGCAATGCTTCTTGTCCTATTATTTTGGGAAGACCTTTTCTTAGAACTGTTGGTGCTATTATTGATATGAAGGAAGGCTCCATTAAATATCAATTCCCACTCAAGAAAGGTATGGAACACTTCCCTAGAAAGAGAAAGAAGTTACTTTTTGACTCTATTCTTAGAGCAAATTATGAACTTGATGCTTCATCGCTTGTTATTACTTGATTTCCACTTTTTGCGTCTAGCTCAAAGGCGTTAAAGAAAAGCACTCTTGGGAGATAACCCAATGTTTTTCTTTTCAGTACTTTTTCTTTTTGTTGAGTCTTGCAAGTTATTACTATTGTAATAACCTCTCCTTATCATTTTTATTTCGTTTTTGTGCCAAGAAGAACTTCTAATTGGAGGAAGGTAAGATTTGGGAAGTTGCTGTCCTGAAACAGATTTTTGTGCTGTACCGTAAAAATTCGTGAAAATTTTCAGAATGTCTTTTTGATCTACGATTTCTTGTGCACATGGCCCAGGTTATTTTATAACTTTCATTAGTTTTGCACTTTTTGATTTGAGCAACAAAAGATTCTCAAAAAAATCGAGCTTTACCAGCTCTTCTATTTTGACAGATTTCTCTCACTATTTGTGTTTGACTCTTGATCGCTTTCTTTTTGAGTTCTTTTGATCATGGAACTTTTGATAGAGTTGCTACAGTAGCTTATGCTTTAATGAGTGTTATACTTGAGTTGAAACTGAACCAAAAAGTAGATTTACTATCGTGCTTATACTAATGTTGCTAATAAGAATTGTGTGAAGTTTTGTATGAAGGAAATTTTTAAGTGTAGGGAAAGGAGAATGATGAGATGAGATGAAGTATGGACAAAAGCTCAAGCTTTGGGATGCCCATGTCACCCCAATAAATTGAAGGGTTTTGCAGCATAGTAAATAAAAATGAAAGCCAAGATCCAATCTAGGAGATGTAATCAACGAGAGAGATAGATGAGATCTTCATACCCTTGAAGAAATCACAGAGCGGAAACGTTCAATAGAATGTGGATGATGTAGTCGTACTAGCCTTCTCCTCCTCGCGATCCAATCCGATCCAACACCGCAAGTGGTGACGCCTCCGAGAGATGCACACGTACAGCGCACCAACGACTCCGCCTTCCCGGTCCAGTGAGATATGGTGGAGTGGTAGATGGGATCGATAACACAACGGTGTGGTGTCTATGGTGGAGAGTATGCGCCGACAGGGCTTCGCCTGTTTCCGTGGTGGAGAAAGAACAGAGAAAGGAGGCTTCAGAAAGCAGATAGCGGCTCCACAGAAATTAGGTCAAACCGAATCGCCGGTGCCCTGAGTCCTTTTATAGGCAACGTGCAAAGGTTTCAAGAAAACCCTAATGTGATATGCACGTTGGCGTAGCCACACCACCGCCACAGCGATCACATCGATCGTGGCGAGCATGCATGATCGCTGCCAGCTCGCCCAAATCGCAAAAGAAGCCCAACTGGAACCGGCCTGCACGCAAACAAGAAAGGCTCTGGCTCCTAGCCGGGAGCCCATTAGCACGTGGCTGTCCCAATGGCCAAAGCCCACCCGGGTGAGGGCGAGTGCCAGGGCGACGCTGGCCGCCTCGATCTCCATCGAGCGCCTCGAGCGGGCGACCCTGGCCGCCTTCCTTCAATGGCGTGTGAGCCAGGGACGTTTCCCTGGCGGCCGCTGCTCCTTTTTTCTCTTTTTTTTCTTCTTCTTTCCTTTATTTATTTCTTCTATATAAATAGTGTTAATATTTATTAATTCATACAATTAATAAACATTGTATTTTTCACCTGGAACAATTCCGTAACTCTTCGAAACACTTTCACATACATCCCGATACTACCCTAGCGTTGATTTGCGTTAAATGTGTGACCCTACAGGTTCGAGAATGCACGGACATGATCTCCATCAATAATCAATAGCGGGATCTGGAAATCCATATTGACTCCCACGGATTCAACGATGATCATATCGGATGAACCAGAATGTCAGGATTCAAGCAATCCCGTATTTGTATTCCCTTCGTCTCGCAATATTTTACTCGCTCGAGATTCGATCGTCGGTATCGGCATACCTAGTTCAATCTCGTTCACATCAAGTACTTTACTTGTTCCGTAATCCGATATCACTTTATGATTAACTCTTTAACCACGTGCTTGCAAGCGGTGTTGATATCGATTACCGAGTGGGCCCGAAGTATATCTCTCCGACTCGGGAGGGACAAATTCCATCTCAATACATACAACCCAACACGCACTTTCCGATCACCTGAGAGACACCTTTATGATCACCCTTTCATAGGATGATGTTTGATGACCTCAAAGCTCTCTTCCGGTACTAGGGAGTTGCATTATCTCATGGTCTAAGGAATACAATACTTGACATAGGAAAAAGCTTCGCAAAGATGAACACAATGACATGATCTAATTGCTGTGCTTTATTTGGGTCTGTCCATCACATCATTCTCCTAATGACATGATCTCATTATTAATTGACAACTCATGTCTATGGTTAGGAAACCTTAACCATCATTAATCAATGAGCTAGTCCATAGAGGCGTACTAGGGACACGGTGTTGTTCATAAACCACACAAGTATTAAAGTTTCCGCTTAATACAATTCTAGCATGGAATATAAACATTATCATGAACAAGAATTATAATAATAACATCTTTATTATTGCCTCTAGGGCATAATTCCAACAGTCTCCCACTTGCACTAGAGTCAATAATCTAGTTTACATCTGGTAACAATCTAACACCCATGGCATTAAGGTGCAGATCATGTTTTGCTCGTGGAAGAGGTTTAGTCAATGGATCTGTGACATTCAGATCCGTATGTACTTTGCTAATCTTCAGATCTCCATCTGATATATAATCTCAAATTATATGGAAGCGGCGGTTGATGTGCTTGGTCTTTGGATGATATCTTGGTTCCTTAGCCAGTGCTATGGCGCCAGTGTTGTCGCACAATATCTCCAGTGGATCCAAGGCATTTGGAACCACACCAAGCTCAGTGATGAAGTTCCTGATCCAAACTCCTTCACTTGATGCTTCCGAAGCAGCCATGTATTCCGATTCTGTTGTAGATCCCGCGATCACGCTTTGCTTGCAACTTCTCCAGCTCACAGCTCCACCATTCAAAATATAAACGTATCATGTCTGAGATTTAGAATCATCCAGGTCGGTGTCAAAGCTAGCGTCGACGTAACCTTTTACGACGAGCTCCTCATCACCTCCATAGAACAAGAACATTTCTTTAGTCCTATTTAAATACTTTAGGATGTTCTTTACGACTGTCTAGTGTTCCACTCCTGGAACACTTTGGTATCTGCTTGTCAAACTAAGAGCATTGGACACATCCGGTCTATTACACATCATGGCATACATGATAGAACCTATGGCCAAGGCATATGGCACTTTGCTCATAGTTTCTCTATCTTTTACCGTAGCTAGACACTGAGCCTTGCTCAATATCTTACCTGACAACATGGGCAATGAACCTTTCTTTGCTTTATCCATTCTAAACCTTTTCAGAACTTTGTCCAGGTATGTACTTTGGCTTAAACCTATTAGGCGTCTTTGTCTATCTCTATAGATTTTGATGCCTAATATATAAGCAGCTTCTCCTAGGTCTTTCATTGAAAAACATTTTTTAAAATAACTCTTCACATCGTTAAGCATGCCGATGTCATTTCCAATAATCAATATGTCATCCACATATAGTACTAAAAATGTCACCGAGCTCCCACTCACTTTCTTGTAGACACAAGCTTCGTAGCAATTTGGAACAAATCCAAAACTCTTGATCACTTGATCAAAATGAAGGTTCCAACTCCGGGATGCTTGCTTCAGCCCATAAATGGAACATTGAAGTTTGCACACTTTATCAACATCCTTAGGATTGACAAAACCTTCGGGCTGCATCATATACAACTCTTCATCAATGTTGGCATTGAGGAACTCAGTCTTGATATCCATCTGTCAAATTTCATAATCATGAAATGCAGCAATTGCTAATAAAATCCAAATGGACTTAAACATCGCTATGGGAGAGAAAGTCTCATCGTAGTCAACACCATGAACTTGCCAAAAACCTTTTGCGACAAGCCGAGCCTTATAGACAGTAACATTACCATCCGCGTCCATTTTCTTCTTGAAAATCCATTTGCACTCAACAGCCTTACGGTTGCTAGGAGGGTCCACCAAAGTCCAGACTTGGTTTTCGCTCATGGATCCCAATTCGGATTTCATGGCCTCTAGCCATTTCTCAGAGTCTGGGATCATCATCGCTTCCTCATAGTTCGCAGGTTCATTGTTGTCTAACAACATGACGGTTAAGACAGGGTTGCAGTACCACTCAGGAGTGGCATGCGACCTTGTCGACCTGCGAAGTTCAGTAGTAGCATCGTTCGAAGTTTCATGATCCTCGACATTAGCTTCCTCTCCTATTGGTGCAGGCGGTGCTGGAACAACTTTGGGTGCTGCGCTACTCTCCAACTCGAGAGAAGGTTCAATAACCTCGTCTAGCTCTACCTTCCTCCCACTCACTTCTTTCGAGAGAAACTCCTTCTCAAGAAAGGATCTGTTCTTAGCAGCAAAGACTTTGCCTTCGGATCTATGGTAGAAGATATACCCAATCGTTTCTTTAGGGTATCCTATGAAGACGCATTTCTCTGCTTTGGGTTCGAGCTTGTCCGGCATCAACTTCTTGACGTAAGCTTCGCATCCCCAAACTTTAAGAAATGATAGCTTAGGTTTAGCACCAAACCATAATTCATACGGTGTCATCTCAATGGATTTAGATGGTGCCCTATTTAAAGTGAATGCAACGGTTTCTAATGCATAACCCCAAAATGATAACGACAAATCTGTAAGAGACATCATCGATCGCACCATATCTAATAGAGTTTGATTTCGGTGTTCAGACACACCATTGTGCTATGGTGTTCTAGGTGGCGTGAGTTGCGAAATGATTCCGCTTGCTTTAAGATGCGTGAGAAAATCATAACTCAAATATTCACCTCCATGATCGGATCGCAGAAATTTAATTTTCTTGTTACGATGGTTTTCCACTTCGTTCTGAAATTCTTTGAACTTTTCAAACATTTCAGATTTATGTTCCATTAAATAGACATACCCATATCTACTTAAGTCATCAGTAAAAGTGAGAAAATAGCGATATCCACCGCGCGTCAAAATACTCATTGGTCCACACACATCGGTATGTATGATTTCCAATAAGTCCGTTGCTCACTCCATTATTCCAGAGAACGGGGTTTTGGTCATCTTGCCCATGAGGCACGGCTCGCACGTGTCAAACGATTCAAAATCAAGAGACTCCAAAAGTCCATCAGAATGCAGTTTCTTCATGCATTTTACGCCAATATGACCTAGACGGCAGTGCCACAAATAAGTTGGATTATCACAATCTACTTTGCATCTTTTAGCCTCAATGTTATGGATGTGTGTTTCATTGCTTTCGAGATTCAGAAGAAATAAACCATTCACGACAGGTGCATGACCATAAAAGATGTTATTCATATAAATAGAACAACCATTATTCTCAGATTTAAATGAATAACTGTCTTGCAATAAACATGATCCAGATATAATGTTCATGCTCAACGCAGGCACATAATAACACTTATTAAGGTTTAAAACTAATCCCGAAGGTAAAACTAAGGAGAGCGTGCCAACGACCATCACATCAACTTTTGATCCATTGCTAACGCGCATTGTCACCTCATCCCTTGCTAGCCATCGTCTATTCCGTAGCTCCTATTTTGAGTTACAAATATTAGCAACTGAACCAGTATCATATACCCAGGCACTACAACGAGCGCTAGTAAGGTAGACATCAATAACATGTATATCAAATATACCTTTGATGGTGCTAGCTTTCTTGTCTGCTGAGTACTTTGGACAGTTGCGTTTCCAGTGACCCTTGTCCTTGCAATAGAAGCACTCAGTGTCCGGCTTAGGACTAGACTTGAGCTTCTTCTCAGTAGGGGCAACGCGCTTGCCGCTGCCTTTCTTGAAGGATTTCTTTGCACCCTTAGCTTTCTTGAAGCTAGTGGTCTTGTTGACCATCAACACATGATTATCTTTCTTGATATCCACCTCTGCAGCTTTTAGCTTAGCGAAGAGCTTAGTGATCATATCAGTGGAACCAATTTGATTGTGAGTAACTACAAAGCCTTTGTAGCTAGGAGGGAGTGATTGCAGAACTCTGTCAATCTTGAGCTCTTCTGGAATCTTGTAGTCCAGTTGCTCAAGGCGTTGAGTGTAGCCCGACATCTTAATGGCGTGCTCACTAACGGAACTCCCTTCCTCCATCTTGCAGTTAAAGAACTTCTCAGAGATCGCATATTTCTCAGAACGGGCTGGAGTCTGAAACATGGTTTTTAGTTCCTCAAGTATCTCAAAAGGCCCGCTGAACTCCTCAAAACGATTTTGAAGTTTCGGTTCCATAGCAAACAACATGGTACTCTTAATCATGCCATAATCATCTTTACGCGACTGATAAACAGCTTTTTCGTCAATCAGCGCTTCCTTAGCAGGGGGGTCACCTAGCGCTTGCTCAAGTACATAGGCTTTTTGTCCACCAGCGAGAATGATTCTCAGATTGCGGAACCAGTTGGTGAAGTTAGACCCATTGGTTTTAAGCTTTTCTTTCTCAGCAAAAACATTGAAGTTGAAGTTGGACTTAGCCATTTGATCTACAAAATTTGCAAGTACAATTTAGACTATGTTCATGATAACTAGTTCAACTTAATCAAATTACTAGATGAACTCCCACTAAATTCAACATCCCTCAAGTTGTTTAGTGAATATGATCCAACTTCACCACACCTAATCCGATCTTCACGAGAAGAGATGTGGTTTCAATGGTGGACAACGAAGTGTCGATCATATCATTCATATGACTCATGTTTAACCTTTTGGTTCATATGTTTCGAGGCCATGTCTGTACATGCTAGGCTCGTCAAGTCAAACCCAAGTATCTCCGCATATGCAAAACTGGCTTGCACCCGTTGTATGTGAACATAGAGTTTATAGCACCCGATCATCACGAGATGCTTCAAAACGACAAACTTTCGCAACGGCGCATGATACGTCTCCAACGTATCTATAATTTTTGATGCTCCATGCTTGTTTTTACACTATTTGCCTACTATTTCGTTACACTTCGTGGCACTTTTATGCATTTTCCGGAACTAACCTACTAACAAGTTGCCATAGTGCCAGTTCCCTATTTTCTGCTATTTTTGTGTTTCAGAAGTGATACACAGGAAATATTCTCGGAATTGGACGAAACAAGTTCCTGAAGTCTTATTTTGTCCGGGAGCTTCCAGAGATCCGAAGGAGGGTAGGAGGGTAGCCACAGGGGCCCCACACACCAGGCTAGCGCGGCCCAGGCCCTGGCCGCACCGCCATGGTGTGAGGCCACCTAGCTCCACCTCTGGCATCGCCCCTTCGCCTATAAAGACCCCCCGATGGGGAAAACCTAAGTACCCGATCACTTTTCCAGAACACATCGCGATCCGCCGCCGCCGTCGACCTAGAGATCGGGAGGGTCCAGAAGCTCTTCCCGGCACCCTGCCGGAGAGGGGAATCGCCACCGGAGGTCTTCTTCATCGCCATGCTTGACTCCGGAGCGATGAGTGAGTAGTCTACCTTGGACTATGGGTCCATAGCAGTAGCTAGATGGTTGTTTTCTCCACCATGTGCTTCATGTTTAGATCTCATGAGCTGCCCTACATGATTGAGATCACCATTATGTAATTCTACATGTTTGGTTTGTTGGGATCCAATGAATATTGGTGCTATGATTGAGTTGCTATACTGAAATATATCTTATGTTATCTCTATGTTGTTTATGATCTTGCATGCTCTCCATTGTTAGTAGCTATCTTGGCCGAGTTGTTGCTAGTGACTCCAAGAGGGGGTATTTATGCTTGATAGTGGGTTCATGCCTCTATTTAACCTGGGGGAGTGACAGAAACCTCTAAGGTTGTAGATGTGCTGTTGCTACTAGGGAGAAAACAACATTCATACGCTCAAGGGCATATGCTTTGTTTACATTACACACTTTGCTTAATGCAATTATCTGTTGTTCGCAACTTAATACTTGTGGAGTTCTCGGATTGATTCGCTACAAGTGGATTATTAGTCATAGATGCAGTTGGATGGTGGTCTATGTATTTTGTTGTAATGCCCAGAGTAAATCTCATAGTGATCTTCTTGACATATCACGTTTATCTTTATTCTATCAATTGCCCAACTGTAATTTGTTTACCTAGCATGTGTTATTTATCTTATGGAGAGACACCACTAGTGAACTGTGGACCCCGGTCCTATTTCCATCATATTGCTATCACCTGTTTACTTTACTCGCACTGTTTACTTTACTTGCATACTTCTACTATTTTCCACTCGATACACTCATAACCTTTGTTTCAAGCAAACCGGTGAGATTGACAACCTCATCGTAAGTTGGGAGTAAAGTACTTGGTTGTGTTGTGTGCAGGTTCCGCATTGCTACTGGCCGTAGACGAGTCAACAAGTATCGTTAAATGGTGCCCTTGTTGGAGTGCTATTAAGCCAGTCTGCATCACCTTCAGTCGTTTGTCTCTTTTCTCCGAGAACGATAAACCTTGGTTTCTTAACTGAGGGAAACTAGCTGCTATACTCATCACACCTTCCTCTTGGGGTTCCCAATGGGCTGGTCATTCACCACGCACAAGGAACAACTATTTTCTGGCACCGTCGTCGGGGAGAAGAGTGGAAGACCTCTGCAAGGGGAGTTTTTCGCACGCACATCCTTTACTTTGTTATTGTTTTGCTTTACTTTATTTTTACCTGCATCGTTTTATATCAAAAACCCAAAAAAATTAGAATCCTTGGTAGTTGTTTTTACTTGTTTACTTTAGTTTTGCTGAAATGGCTAATCCTGAAAACACCAAGTTGTGTTACTTTACTAGCACGAACAATAGTGATTTTATCTGCACTCCTATTGCACCACCTGCTCCTGCTGCAAACTTTTATGAGATTAAGCCTCTTTGTTGAACCTTGTTATGAAAGAGCAATTCTCTGGTGCTAGTACTGAAGATGCTGCAGCTCATCTCAACAATTTGGTTGAGCTATGTGAGATGCAGAAATATAAGGATGTAGAAAGTGATATTATTAAGCTCAAGTTGTTTCCTTTTTCTTTGAGAGGAAAAGCTAAAGATTGGTTGCTATCTTTGACTAAGAATAGTATTGATTCATGGACTAAGTGTAAGGATGCTTTTATTGGTAGATACTATCCTCCTGCTAAGATTATATCTCTGTGTAGCAATATTATGAAGTTTACTCAGTTTGATAATGAACATGTTGCTCAAGCTTGGGAAAGAATGAAATCTATGATAAAGAATTGCCCCACTCATGGACTGACTACTTGGATGATTGTCCAAACTTTTTATGCAGGACTAAATTTTTCTGCGAGGAACCTACTTGATTCAGCTGCTGGAGGCACTTTTATGTCCCTTACCTTGGGCGCCGCAACAAAGCTACTTGACAACATGATGGTAAATTATTCCGAATGGCACACCGAGAGAGCTCCACAAGGTAAGAAGGTAAATTCTATTGAGGAAACCTCTTCCTTGAGTGATAAGATTGATACCATTATGGCTATGCTTGCTAATGAAAGGACTCATGTTGATCCTAATAATGTTCCTTTAGCCTCTCTGGTTGCTCAAGAAGAGCATGTTGATGTGAATTTCATTAGAAACAATAATTTTAACAACAATGCTTATAGGAACAATTTTGCTAGTAACAATTATAGGCCGTATCCTTCTAGTGATGGTTATGGTAACTCTTATGGTAACTCCTCCAACAACACTAGGGCCGCGCCCTCCGAGCTTGAGGTAATGCTCAAGGACTTTATCGGTAAGCAAACTGGTTTTAACAAGTCTGTTGAGGAAAAGTTAGGCAAAATTGATATTCTTGCTTCTAAAGTTGATAGCCTTGCTCATGATGTTGAACTTCTAAAATTAAAAGTGTTGCCAAATGATGTGAAAGAGAACAATGTTTTTGCTACTGCTAATGCTATTCAAGTTAGAATTGATGAAAATGTTAGATTGTTAGCGGAATTGCATGCCAGGTGGGAAAGAGAAGATGAGATGGCTAGAGAGATGAAGGTATGTACCATTACTACCTCTAATGATGTTGCTCCTAATGCTAGCAATCCTCTTACTTTGATTGGTGTAGAGAAAACTCCCACTCCTT